>CANUEP010262426.1:0-37206 GCA_947857235.1 Jatropha podagrica
TATTAACAATAACTAATTAATTTACTAACTTTCAAAATTAATTAAAATTCTATAATTACTTTGTAACTAACTAAATTCCCAACCAATATATTTTATTTATTTCCATAATTAATAAATCAATCACACTACTTAATCAACCAAAAATACCAAAATCAATAATTAATATCCCATAATCAAATTAATTCTCACAAACAATATTATTCTAAACCAAAATTAATAATTCTCAACCTATGACCCAGTAGTTAATAGACCACCAAAATTATAACAATATACCTATAATCAATTAATCAAAATCCTCAATTTATCAAATAATAATTCAAAATCATATAATTAATCAATTATCACAATCATTCAATTTAATCAATTAATTATTAAAATTATTTCTAAAATAATAAAATCCTCCAATATATAACTTCAACCAAATAATCATAAATAATAAAATTAATCAATCGAAAAATTCTAAAAAATTAACTGGGATTAAAATTAGTAGCCAATTAATCACGGTTCCAAAAATTAATTATCCAGAGGTTGAATCGCATCTGACGGGAGAGGAGGAGACGGTGGTCGGAGCTGTGCGTTGGGCCCGTTGCGGAGGAGCAGGCGGCGCTGCAGTGGCTGAGCCGCTACTACTGCTACTGCTGGAATAAGGGCACGACAGAAACGAAGGAGGGAGGAGGAACTGGAGCTGTGGCGTTGCTGCAAGGAGAGAGATAGCGAGCTGCGGTTGCCGTCCAAGTCGCGTGTCGAGGAGCTGCAGACTGCTGCGACGAGAGGACCGCTGCTGACTTGCGCGAAAGAGAGGAGGTGTTGCTACGGTGGCCGGAGAACGGGCTGCGATAGTGGAAGGAAAGAGAGAGAGAGCTGGAGCGATGGGGCAAGGTGCAGCTCTTACTGCGGTGGTTGGAGTCGCAGTGAAGAAGAGAGAGAGATGGGGAAAGAAGAGTGATTGAGAGAGAAGGAGACTGCTGTAATGGTGGCGCGGTGAAGCTCGTGGTGGCCGGAGTTGCAGCAAGAGAGAGAGAGATTGATGAGAAAGAAGGAGAGGAAGAGAAGGTTGGTAGCGTGAAGATGAAGACGAAGGTAAGAAAAATAAATTAAAAAAAAAAAAAAAAGAAAGGAGACAAGAAAAGATAGAAAGAATAAAGTAAAAATTATTGCTAAGGATACAAACCGTCCAAAGAAAAAAAGCAGCGAAAAATTATTAGTGCACAGTATTTATAAAAATATTTGATTTAGATTTTATTCAAATTAATTCAGTCCAATTCAACAATTGATCCGATATTTAATTGATTTAATGGTTTTTTAATTGATTTTAGGGCGAATCAAAATGATTTTTAGTTTCAATAAATGTTACGTGGCTCAATATTATTGGTTAATAATTTACAATTAAATTTAAATGCAAATGTTTCGAAATAAAAATTTCGGGGCATTACAATAAATACACTACTGTTTTATTAATTAATTGTTATTCTTACATTAATCTTATATGAACTTTTATTTTAACATTATAAAAATCTAAATAATATAAGATAAAAATTATAATTAATATTTAATATAAAAAATAAAAATAAGTATAAATGTTAAATAAAAGATAACATAAAAATTGAAAGAATACGACTAATAAGTATAGTCAACGTGCAATGCTCATCACAAAAATACTGATATATATAAAAATACGAATGAGGAGAACATTGAATTCCTAAAATGTTCTTGTAGATTTATAATTTTATTTAATGGATAATGTCAAATGCAATAAACAAACTTTACATAGCAATTCAAAATGGTACTAAATTCTCAATAGAGACGCCTACAGAGGGTAACACCGTCGCCAATAGAAACTTGCGAGATCTCTACACGTTGATCCCGAGATAGGCGGTCATTGAGTTCCTGTATAGCCTTTGTCCAGTCCCTGAAAGACTCTGGAACTTCATTTTCTTCTTGAGCTACAAACCCATGCCATAAGGTGTTATCATAAGCAATTATCCCTCCAACCTTCACTAATTTCAACAATAGCTCGTGGTAATTTTTGTAATTGGGCTTATCAGCATCTACAAATGCAATGTCAAATTCTTCTCTCTCCTTTTCCTGTTGCGTAAAAAACAAAATAAATTCCTAATACATATATAATTAGGCTAAAATTTCCTGCAAGTATATATGCTTACGTACCTTGTTTAACATTTCGGTTAATACGGAAATAGCATCAGATTGAATGAAATTTATTTTGTGCTCAACGCCTGCCTTGCGGATGAATGGTACTCCAACTTCATAAGCTTCTTTATCAATGTCTATTGCTGTTGTCTGTTCACAAAATTTCTCAGTAGATCAATTTTTTCTTTTTTTCACGAAAACTAGAAAAAGTTGAATTAATTATGCGAATTTCAGCTGCAAAGTAAGAAGAGTATAAAAATTACCCGGCCGTCAGTAGGCAAGGCAAGTGCAGTTGAAAGAAGAGAATAGCCAGTAAAAACACCGATCTCTATCGTCCTTTTGGCATTCATAATCTTAACAAGCATTGACAGGAATTGCCCTTCATCAACTGGTACTGACATTATGCTCCTGCAATTCAATTTTTCAAAAAAATTACAAACTATTCTAATATATGGAATATATGGAAATTAATTACTTACTTGTTTCCATATTTGTTCTCAGTAGCTTTTCGTAAATTCTTGAGTTCCTCGTGCTCTCTAGGATATGCACTTGTTTCATAGATATACTGTAACAAAAATTTTAAATTTTTTTAAACGTTAAAAAGACATAATTTGAGTTCTTGATACATTTTTCCTGTGGTGAGTATTAGTAATTAATTCCTTCGCAGAGATAAAAAAGAAAAAAAGGAAAAAAGAGAACCAATGGAAACACATATATAGTTCTCAAGGAGAGAAATTGCAGGGTTGAGAAATATATTATATAAGAATGACCTTCTTTAGAGCTTCGCTCTGCAGGATGCCTTCAGGAGGTAAAACATTCGCCATGCCTCACTTTCTTCTTCTTCTTCTTCTCACTTTAACAAAAAATGCAGCAATTAATACATGTTCCTAATGTTTTATTGAGTGGTGCGAAACTTATGTGAGATATTTATTGATGGTTGAGTGTTTTCCTAAAAGTCAGGTTTAAATCTCAACAACCATTCTCTTTTCTTTTTTCTGAAATATTATGATCATAATTTATTTAGATAGATAGATAAAGTAATTATCTAATTCATTTTGTATCAATAATTTATATTTTTTTATCTTTTCATAAATTTAAATTCAAATATAAATAAACAAATTAAAATATAATTTAAAAAAGAATAAATTATTTTTTTTAAAAGAAACAAATAATATTATTAATAAATCATCTCAGCAAAAATAATGTTGAGATACAGCGAGATTTATGACATCATATTTTTTTTTTGGATATTGTTCTCATTCAAATTTAGCAAGCAAAATTTATGTTTTTTAAAAAATTTAAAACTAAATTTTTAAATTTTAAATTGAGAAATTTATTTCTTTCAAAAAATAAAAGAGTTTAGAACAAATCATTCTCACATCGTAAGATCTGCCAAGGAATCAAGAAGAAGAAAAACAGTCAGTAGATAACCACGGCTAAGTGAGAAAACTGAGTTTATACATATATATATATATACATAGAGAGAGAGAGAGGGAGAGGGAGGAAATAGGAAATTTATATGTGAATTTTATTTTAGAAAAACAAAAAGTTTAAATTTTTAAGCAAAACGTTATAGCTATGTAAAAATTAATTATTATTTATCTTTCTTTTAGATTACTTACTGTGTGTTCTTAATATTTAAAAAACAGTTATTAAATAATTTTTTAAATTAAAGTGATTTTGCCTCAAAGTTATATAAAAGTTTAAGATGTTATTCATATATTAGTAGAAGGAGAAATAATTATTTCATAATTAATTAACTTATTATTCTATTTTTGACTATTAGGTATTTAGTGTCAATCCTGTCATATTAAAAGGTTCATCCGTTCAAAATCAGAATTTTTTCCGCTAAATGAGAATGAAAATACTAAATTACCCCTGAACAATTAAAACAAATATCGATAAAAAAAAAAAAATAATAAAACTCACAATCTTTCATCTTCTTCATCATCAACTCCTTAACTTTACTTCCGGTGACCTTAACAAACACATGCACTTGGGTTAAATGCACCATAAGAATACATGTTAATTAAAAAAAAAAATTCAGATTTTATATGTTTTTCAGCAATAAAATATAAATGGTCTATTACCCGATGGAAGGTACGCACTCATTATTCAAATATCCCAGTCCTTGTGAAGGTTTCTAGATTTGCAGCATGAGAAAAGAGATCTCATGCAACATTGCTTATGCTCTCAAAAATAATACATTAACTAGTTGAATTGTAATAATGAACAAAATGAAGACTTGACATTAATAAGCAAACGAAAAACCTGGGAACACCGAGCAAACAAAGACTTAAAATTGACAATACTCAACTTTCATATATATTATTCATTTTACAGATGCCTCAAAATCATGCACATCAATATGCATCAATGAGCAAGACTACTAACACAAGCATCTCAAGAACTTGGGGACATTCCAGCTACATTGCTTCACCCTCTAATCGTATTGTTTACCCAGGGATCAATGGGTGACATAAAACTGAAAGTGAATACAATGTTCTGAAGTAAAACACAGAAATACAGCATGATACGGACTGGATATCACAACCCAGAATCAGAACCGGGTAGTAACTTGGGAAAAGAGAGCCTTAAAATCTTTGGTTGGAGTGCCTGTTCCCTCTGGCTTCGAGGCCAAGTCAAATGCCTTGAATTTTGCTTCCTCAAATTGTAATGCCTGGTCAAGAGAGAAGGGAACAAAAAATATAAATGTAAATGAAAACCCAATTGAAACAACACCAAAAGGATCCATCCAACACGATCCCAGAAAAATTACATTTTCCGGTTGCAAATGCCTGAACTAGTACCTGAATGCAGACTTCTGCAACATCAGCCCTAGCAATAGTTCTTGTCTCTGTCTCAAGTAGCTCGTCATCTTTCCCAACAATTAACTCTCGGATCCCTCCATCTTTGTCTTGCAGGCCACCAGCCCTGATTCATCCAAAGAGGTGTTCATGGCAATCGGAAAGCTACTTAAAAGATTAGAAACAACAAGAAAGGCAAAGGGAAAAACCAATCACACAGGAAAATATATTGCAGGTTGTGGAAAAAGTTTATAATGTATCAGACTATATTGTTTTGGATTTCAAATGAAATTCAAGAATCAATGTGCATATTGTTCTCTCCCCCATTGACTTGATACAAAAATTTTGTTTTTATACGCGCACACACATAATTCCAACTTAGTAACCTTATTGCAAATGGCTATATAGAGGGCATCATAAAACAAATTTTGAAATGGGAAAGCTAATGAGAAAGCAGAAATGAGCAGCAAAACGTCTACCTTATAATTGTGTATGGAATACCAGAGTTCGCAAGATACTGTTCAGCCTTTCTCTTCCAAACCTAAAACAAAATGGAGATAACAAATTTAGCCTCTCAATGGAATAAAGCAAATTGATAAAAATAAAATAAAAAAAAAAAGAATTCCTACTGAAAAATGAAGAACAAATTAGTTCTCAAAAATAGAGGGCTTTGCAGCTACAATAAAAGGGTAAAAATGAAGTAATTATTTCTTGATGTGGCATATTGAAGGATCACGGACCAATATATTTCCATTGCCCAAACTGTTCAGCGGATGATTAGGGTTTGTTCCACCCATAGATCCAACCAACACAATTTGCTTCACTCCTGCAGCCTTAGCTGTTCAAATGGATAGATCTAATTCAGGAAAAAATGGAAAAAAAAGAAGATTTATTTAAGAACTGAAAACTAAATCACTGAACAAGGAAATGGATCCTCACCAGAATCTATTTGATTTTTCTGACCAATCCAATCAACCTAAGACACAAAAGTCTTGCATCAAATTATAAGAAAGAGAAATATGTGAAGTAACAGGAACTGATGCCAACCAAATGTAAGGATTACCTGCTCAGGATATGCTCCATCTTCAAAATAAAACTCAGGCCTTCCACCTTTAGATGGATCAAACCCAGGTTTCATCTTTGGTACCGCACTTGTAAGAATTATGAGAGCATCAATTCCTTGGATAGCAGGAATGATGCTTTCTGGTTCCCTTATATCCCCAACAAATACATCCTCTGCTCCACCAATTTTTTCTTTGCTTTCTTGAGTTCTGACCAAACCTCTTGCAACATACTGATCAGATCTCTCCTTTAATTTCTTATAAACTATTGACCCTGCCATAGTTGCGCCATCATATCATGTTAATGAAAAGACAAACAACAAAACCATCTTTTTGATTGAAAACAGGTTGAGGAAGCCGTGAAGATATGATCTTCTCTCCTTTTCGCTTGGTAGTGAAAGCAAAATACTTGAGCAACAAAAAAAAAAAAAATATACGTGTGTATATATACACACTCAAATCAAAGTATTGTTTGGTATAGATGAATTCTAAAAAATTTTGTGAATTCGTTTGAATTTCATGTTTTAATATTCATTATAAATGAAAATGTTCATTTTGCTCCTACAAACTCTGAGCACTATCATAGAGCAAGTAAAAAACCCAAGCAAATAGGATTGAATGAGCCAATTTTGCCAGTCCCGGATAATTTGCACCACAGCAGAAACCAAACATCTATTAATTGGTTTGGCATAGTGGAAAATCAATGCCAAAATTAGCGTGGAAACAGAGACTTTAAGTCTAAAAATTACACCTAAGTTAAAACAAATTTCATCATTGAATAGTTTAATCAAACATTAGGAATGAGGATTATAGAGATAAAGAGAAACTAGTTAGAGATCTAGCTTATTCACCCAAAAATGTGAAACATCATATCAGGTTTCTTATCAGAAATCACAAAAGGGAATAACTTTCTCTTCAAATAATATAATAATAGGCACTGATAGTCTAGCCGTAAAATTCTATGCAAAGCAAATGTATTAAAAACCCATCAATACCACATCAAGACAAAACCCCATAGACCCAAATAAACTACCATACTAAAATGTAAAAAACCCCAATTAGCACATCTTAAAACTAATACAACAGGCCTGAAAAATTAAGAGAAAATTCAATTAAAGATAAGCAATAGTCAATCCTTATCCTTTCTGTATCTACTGATATCTTCACAACCAAACAGTGAATACAAAAGAGAAACAAAGTGAATCATAGAAACAAAAAGAGAGAATACCGGTTCTGCCACCAGCTCCAGTGACAAGAACAGTGCTTGCACGCGTATCCGCCATTGACGCTGAAACTACTTGTAATGTCTTAAAACCCTTTCTTTGAAATGATAAAGAGAATAATGAAGAAAAATGGCAAAACGAGAGACAGGAAGATTCTTGAAGTCTAATTACAGAAATAGTTGGTGAGGTTCTGGACGGTGCCACGCAAGCGTATTTACAATTAGAGAATGCCAATGGTACACGTGTTGCAATGGCCATTGGTGCAGGGCAGTTAGTTGGTTTCAGTTGAAATAGATTCCATCCGATCGCCGGCGAGACTAAGGTTTAAATGCGCTTTCTGGGATTACCTCTCGTAGCCGTAGACGCAGGTTACCACTCTTCACAAAGGATTTTTCTTATCCATTGAGGCTTCCTTCTTGTAAAAAAGAGTAAGCGAGTAATATATCAAAAAAGTAATTTTTTTTTTTTTTTTTTGGAAAATGATAGACGGCACGATTCTTGCCAAGTTAGGATACTATTTTAATCTAGAAAAAGCTGAGATAATATAGAGAGAGACTTTTATCTGGATTTGAGATTGTAAGTAAAGGATAAAAGCGTAATTTAATTAATGGTCAGTTAGCATTAAACAAGTTTTAAATTTCAACTTCCTAATTTTCAGCCTGTAAACATCAAATTGCTCTTAGAGATTTTGTCCCTCTAACTTTTGTAACCTATAATTTATTATTTTTTAATAATGCTTTAATGCCTATTTACATGTAAATGCAAATATTACAAAATATATAATGTGGCTTTGTATGTTTTAATCCAGATTATATTTTTAACTTTCATCGATTAGGAATCACATACATTCTTTACTATTATGGATAATAAATTTTTTAAATTATAATATAAATTATTGTTTAAAAAAAACACTATAATGAGAATTCTTAAAAAGAAAAATTATATTAGAAGTTTAATATGGTTGTAAAAATTAATTTTTTAAATATGAAGTACAAAATTAATATAATCAATCAAATTAATAATTTCTTAAAATAATAAATTTATCAAATTTAATCATTTTCATCATATACACATATATGGTATTATTATTTTTTTTTTGAAAGACATTTATGGTGTTAATTCTTAGCCAGACAGTAAATTACATAATAGTCACAATAATTATAGTCTCACGTGCTGTAGAGGCATACTATATGTTTTCTCCAAACAAATTATTGATGTCATGTCCAAGTGTTGTTATCGATATATTGTCAGTTTTACCCTTGCTTTTGAATAGATTTGTATATATATATTATGTTATACAATTGTCTAAGTGTGATCCACCACAATTATAGAATATGAGCCGTGCTTGGAACGAATCGCGCCATCTATCAGTGCCCTTTTTTTTTTTTACTCATAAAATTGCAATTGGCTAAATGTGTAAATATACTTGTATCGTGACAAAACTCGTGGCACCCTGATTTATAAGGGATATACGTATTTTTTACCACTAATAATAATTTTTATACATTTTTAACTTTATATATATATATATATGAATTCCACGTATGGTGATTATAATTTTTACAATAATAATTTTTATATATTTAATTATTTATTAATATTTAATTGATTAAATTTTACAAATTGAAATATTAAATATAAAAATTTTATATATTGAAAAAATCAAGTGCCACAATTTTTTTTTAATAAAATATAGGAATATATTTATGGCTTTAGCCAATTAAGATCTTCTGAGTTTGAGAGAAAATAGTAAGTAAATTGTAAAAAATTACATGATTAAATGCAAAATTTATTTTTCTCAAGTAGAAAATAACTATAGAGAAAAATAATAACAATTCTTTTTTTTCTTTTTTTTTCATTTTTTTATTATTTTCTTTCCTCTCTTCTCAATAGAGAATGCGGGGGTGTGTCTACTTACATAAGACAAATTTTTATTTTTTATTTTCTATTTTCTAAAAAAAAATCTTATAAAATGAAAACAGGAAAATAGAAAAATAGAAAATGTGTTCACTTGATAATAATGAAAAATAATATTTTAATTTAAAAGCTTTACAAATATTATGCCTAATTTTTTAAATTAAAAGAAATAAAATATTATAAAATAAATTCAGAAATTTTTTATTTAAAGTTTTAAATTTTATTATTTTATAATTTTTTAAAAAATAAAGGATATAATATATTTGGAATAATAAAATTAATTATATAAAGCAATAAATTTTTTATGTTATTTAAATATTTTTATTTTCTCAATGAAAATATTTTATAGAAAAAGTTATTTATAGATATTACAATTTTAATTATGAAAATATCTTTTTCTAATGGAAAATAGTTGGAAAATATATTTTTTTTTTTCATGAAAAAGATTCTGAAAAATAATTTAAAGTTGTTTTCTAGTTTTCCAAACAGAAAACTGATTAATTTGAATAGAAAACTGATTAATTTGGATAGAAAATTATGTTTCAGTTTTCTTGAAAAATTTTTCTAGAAAATTACTATAGTTTTAAACAAGTATTTTTTTTTCTTTTTCAATGCCCTTATATTCTTTTTCTTTTTCGATTTTTATGTAAAAATTATTATTTTCTTTTTTTGATTTTTATGTAAAAAATTATTATTCCATCCTTCTAATATCATTTCCATACGGCCGTGGGCTTTTGATTATGTCTAACTCGAGCACTCAGTGTCCATATAGGGGAGATCCTCCTAGCATAACAATTTTCATATCCAATGCTCTAATCCAAAATCTTTAGTGAAGAGAAAAAGAGTCTGAACCACTTTATTCAACTAATATTGCTATTATTATAATTCATATCTTAGTTTATAGAAATTTGCTAGTGTTATTGCTTAGAACTGTTTAAAAGACTAAATCTTTATAGTTAAATTCTGCAATTCTAAATTTGTGGTGTACTGAAATTTATCATATTTACAGAAAAAGTAATCATAATGCAGATTAATTTGTGCATTATGAGAATAAACTATATTTTGGGTTCATTTCTTTAAAGCTCCTCCTTCCTAATGCCTTATCGTCTAACTGGGAGGGCAGCAAAGCCTAAGGTGTGAAGCCAATCTCATGGATTTCAATGGCACCCTTTTTCTTTTCTAAAAAGGGTTAACTCAAAGTTTCCTCACCTTCGCTTTCGGTCTGACCCTAGCTAAGTAGAGCGTATGATGTCGCTTATCTCGATTTCTTTCTTCTTACTTCTCAATTCTCTTCTTATTCTTAACGGACTAAAAACTTGCTAGTGCTCGCAACTAGATGTGTGCTTTATTAGAGCCTTGCTACACGTGCAAGGATAGGTAAAAGGTACATGCTTCTCTTTACAATGAGACTTTTCTTCTTCCTCAATCTTCGGAGAATGTGGCGTTGTCTTATTGTAAGTTCTCTCTTCCAAACATTTTTTGAAAGTAGATAACAAGTTTTAAATCTTAATGCAGTCAAGGTTTTATTAATTGAATAATCAGTGTTTTATTAATTGAAGAGTCACCTCTTCTCTTCAGTAATATCTAAAGATTATAGTATTAAATTTGCAAACCGAAGCATACAAGGGTCTATACAATATATGATCATAACATCTTATACATTCTCCTCTTATTTTATCTCCAACTTCCCGCTATTTTTGGTGTATCATTTTTAATTTTATCTAAACTTGTACCTCACATTCTATTTGACAGCTGAAAAGATATTATAGCTTTTCCAAAACAAAATTGCAAAGAAAAATAAGTGAAAAACAGGTATTATAGATACTCAGTGCTGAAATTGATTTTGCAGAACTCAAATTGATAAGCAATACACATTCTATGAAACAATAATTTAACATATTTTTACGAATTAAAAAAGCTGAAACACTAATTATCTAAGGCCCGCCAAATTGATTTAGTAAGGCCTGTTCAAACAGAGCCCACAGACAACGAACCTCTGTTTTAATGATTCAAACCAAAATTTAAACTAAGACTTAAGTGGGTGCGCCAGGCCCCCGCTGTAGTGCAAGACAGGTGCGACGCGTAAGGACCCAAGTAGCAAGCTACTGTAATGTGCCCTTCCCAATAAAAAATAAATTTAATATCATGTGAGCCAATGACCCAGGTATCAGATATTAAACTGATAAGAACAGATACTACACTTGATCTTAGCCAAAAGGCCGAGAAAGGTATGCATTTGCAGTGGCCTCCCTTGCCTTTAATAGTCTCCGCTTTTACAACACAATTCAATTCTAGCCGATGTGGGTTTTTTACAAACTGCGGGCAGCGTTTCTTCCCTTTTCCAATTATTTTTTGTTCCGTTAGATTTTCCAATAACCAAAATGGTCCCTTGCTCGGATTTTAATATAATCTAAGCTTTGCTTCTATTACAAAATGGCACATAGTTTGTAATATATAGTCTTATTGTTTTTTATGTACCATAAGATCCCTATATAAATATTATATTATGAATAATAACGTAATTACTCAAATAATATCTAATATCTATATAAATTAATTTTCCTTTTCATTAAAATTCCTAATTAATCTCACTGTGATAGTAAGAGGAAATATGTGGTGCTGAAGGCCCACAAAACAAATACTTGTTTGATGGGCCAACATACCAAATCAATCTAAACAACTCGCTCAAAATATTTTCAGATTAGAGTCTCACATTAATTTTAATTTTTAATTACACACTAATTTGCTTTTAAAGTGCAATTACATCCTAAAAGTGAATTAAAGCACCTTAAATTTATCAATTTGTTGTAAATTCATCCTAAAAATAAATTTAGATTGATTCTTACATTATTTTAATTATAATTCCAATCTTAACTTGTTTTTAGGGTGAAATTATAAAAATTGATAAGTTCAGGGTGTTCTAATTTATTTTTAAAGTGTAATTGCATCCTAAAACAAATTATGGTGTAATTGCAACTACGTCAATAAGATCAAAGTATCTAGAGTATAAAAATCGATTTAGAGTGAAAAGATCAAAATGACCAAAACTACTATTCATACATATTGACTCACATAAATCAATGATTGATTGTTAAATCAAAAAAAGATGTTGCTTGGCATGCAATGCCATGGATTAATGAAGAGTCATCTCAGAAGCATTTGGAGATATTTTACATTTTAGACAAAAACAAATTTGAATTATTGAATCTCTATTCCAAAGTACTTTCAATAATAATGATGATAAAGAAGGAACTCGTTGCAAAAATTGACCAATCCTCTGTATCTATGATCAATCTAAATCACAACCACCAAGTACTAAGGTGATTTTGCAGGATCAAAATCTGGACCGTCCACATCATTATTATTAGTGCTGAACTCACAGATGCCAACTTTTGAATTGGTTAGGTGGCAACTTCTTTATGGACCATCTGTTCTGCGCAATGATATTGTGGTGTGTTGCCAGCTTTAATATTTGTTTGCTGGCAACTTCATATTGCGAGACCTAAACTTGCCTTTATGTCTAAATAAATAGCAGCCTCTCATCCTTAAATTTATTTATAGATTTCGAGGAGAGAATCTAATTTTAACTACATTTGTCTGATAGATACAATCTGTTCACGTTCACAGTAACACTTCATATGGATTTAATGTACTTTTGTTTTTTGTTTTTAACCAATAATGCACCCTTAAGATTTTTCTGTTTCAAAAAATTTGTATGGTACGACCAAATATTTATTTATACGGTTTAATAATTTTTAAAAAAAAATAGACATTTTACTGTATATTTTTAATAAATCAATACATTTTAATTATTTTTTTAATTTTTATAAAAATATGAAATGTCTAGCGGAGCGAATAGTTTTTTCTTTTAAAAATTTGACAATATTTATCAATTCATTGTAAAAAAATTGGCAATTTTATTAATAAATTATATAATTAAAATCTTCTATTTATGGATAATCTTAAAAAAGAAATTATTTTTTTAAAAAAACTTCCGACACATGACAGTCCCAAAAAGTGCTTAATGCTTGCCGCTTTGTCCAAATTACGAAACTGTCCCAATTTTGCCAAGGCATTTTAGATATTTCTAGAGGGTAAAATCAATATTTTGTGTTTTCACTCAATAATTGTAAATGTGTGGCAGTTTTATTTTAACAAGACAGGTCAAGCAAGACATCAGCGAGTCCATTGCATTAAATAATGATTTTTTAATTTTTAATTTATTTTAAATACAAAAAATTTCATTTATAAATAAATTATATCTATAAATGAATTTCATATGCTGAATTCATTTATTCTAATTTACATAAATTTTTGGGGTTAGATTCATAATCTAATAATCGAGGGATTGTCTAAAATATTATAAAAGAAAATACTAAATTTGTACCAACAAAGGGTTTGTCCCACTCTAAAAAGAATTGAAAATGTGCAAGTTTATCCTTTTGGCAACCTTAATTTATTAAACTAAATTCATGTGATACACCAATAATTTAGCACTAAACTAATTAAACAAGTCATTTTCCTGTTAGTTCTGAGGAATCAGATCCAGTAAGTAATTAACATTTTAATATTTTGAGTGGAGAAGTTAGGATTATATTAATGTCATTTGCACTTTTTTTTAAAAAAAAATAAAAATAAAATCCAATATAGAGTATTGAAATCCTTTTTTTTATTTGAAAATAATTTTAGTAGAAGAAATCTACTCCAAATTTACAATTTATTGAAAAAATTAATTAAAATAAAGAAAAAAAACGAAAAGAAATTGTCAATCAAAGGAGACGATCACAGTGACTGCAGGAATTAAATTTAGAAAACATCAATGGTGATGTGTAATTAATAATTTTTTATAAATCGCGTGACAAGCACGACCATCCGAACTTCAATTTTATATGATTGCAGATTGAGTAATTGACTACGACTCCGGACACCACGGAATCCAGACAGGTGGGAAAATCATTGGCGTTGCCATGTGTAACTTTCATATGTTGCCACGACATCATCCACAATTTTGAACCACTTGTCTGGTTATTAATGGTCTTATAAAATTATTGGGAATGGAAATAAGTAATTTTATTTTTGATTTAATACATAAAATGATTAGAACAAAACATTTACATCATTGAAACATGAAATTGGGGAGATTAAAATGGAAGATTCCAAGCTTTGGGTTTACAATTATGTGCTGTGATGTAACAATTGATAGCAATTGGCATGAGATCATTTCGTAATCTCCCCTTTTTTAACCACTAATGATTAATTAATAATTGAAATATTTTAAGCAGTGACAGGTGTCTCCCTTGCAACCTTCTCTTGGTACCCAACTTCTGATTTAATCTCAGCCTCCCAAAGCTCTGGCACTGCTTCCCTCAAGTTGTGGATACTCTCTAATGCATAATCTGCCCCTTTAACTCTTTGTGATGTGCCAACCTGCATCCATTCATTGTGTGGTATAGATCAGTTTGTTTGTCGGACATCGAAGACTACCGATTGATTTGGGACTTGGAAAATTTCGACATTTTTTTTAAGTATAGGCCACACCCATGAGTAAGTTTAGTTTTATTATAGAAAAAATTAATTATTTTTTTCTATTTAAATTAAATTTTGCAGTTTAATTTTCAACCATCTCTCCTGTACTACTGTATGTACTTACCAGTACAGTATCAAGTCCTACACGTTTTCCAGCCTGTATGTTTCGGACACTATCCTCAAAGAACAACTGTGTAAACCAGAAATTGATATATAAACATTAGTAATCATAATAAAATTTCAGAATTGTTTTTAATCTTGAAAAGTTTCGATTTTGAACTTACAGTTCTTTGGGGATTCAGGTTGGCTATTCGAAGAGCTCTTTCTATGGCAATTTCTGATGGCTTGCAGACAATAGGTGTCTTTGGCAATGCAGAACTGGGGTTTGGTTGAGCAAAATGGCCAATGATGTCAAAAATTTTAGGACCATTAGCAGTAGTTGAGGTAGTAGCAGCAGTTGATCCCATAAACTCTATATCATCTTCATCATCAGAAGTGGTGCTCTTATGGGTAGGATTTAATGTCTCAAAACAAATGATCCCTTCGAAACAGTCCTCTAATCCAAGCTTGGAAAGAACTTTAAGGGCATGTACTTTGTCTGCATTTGTAAATATCTACAAAAAGAGCAAAACACATCTACTCAATAACAGTTCTAGCAGTAATAACAAACAAACCTTAACTACTCGTTCGATACTTACCACTTTTCGAATGGGAATACTGTGCAGAAGAGTCCTTAGGACAGGATCTGGTTTTAAGTTCTCATAAGGTAATCTCCCATGAACATAACTGGCATGTCGGAAAGTGAAAGGTAAATATAACTTTTTTTAGTAGTAGAAGAAAAAAAAAAAAAAAAAAGTATTTTACTAGACCTGTACCTGTGGTACTCATCGTAGTCAAAGTCATAGCCAATTGCCTGCACGCACAAACAAATTAAAGGACAAATTAAAAAGCAAGTTATAAAATTGAAAGGACTTGGTATTTTAAGAAGGAAGACAAATGTTAAAATATCAGAATTACCCTGAGGCCAGCCATTGTTGTCCCGTAATTCTTGTACAGCAGATTGCCTAATTCAGTGATCTTGATTTTCTCTATTCCAAGTTGTTCTACCATATAATCTACAAATGGGTTTCCATTTTCACAATTATTAGCCATAAGAATAAGCACAAATGACATATTTATTTATTGTATATTGTGTTACCTCTAATGTTCTTGCCACAAGCAGCTGCAAGACCAGAACTAAGGGGATAAAGGGTATCATCTAGATCTGCAAATAAGAATTTTTCATTAATTTGTTTCTGGAAACATTTTTCCGTTAGTTCATAAATTTTCTCTTATTCTTTCTTACCAAACAAAAGGCAATCATATTTAGGCCTTTGTGCTTGAAGGTATAGATCATCAAACTCCATTTTGATCAAGAAACCTTAAGAAAATAGCAGAAGGAGTGAATGTTAAGTTCAACTGCAAATATCATGGCAGGAACATTCAATTTAAATGTATGCGTTTACAGTTTTTTGTCAAAAAAATTATTAAAAAAAATAAAATTATGGTTCATATCTACTCAGATTAGCACCATAAGCAGAGAGACATCTGGAATGAGTGAACGACATATAGCCAATACTAAGCAAAATTGGATAAGACCTTATTGAGTTCATGAGTGGACAATCCACGACCACCAGAAAAAGATTGAACCAAGAATTTAGTGGAGTGGACCAATCACTTTATTGGATTTAAAGGTTCATAAGAAATATATATTTTCGAGAAAAGTGTAATTATTTATACCATAAATTTCTCAACAATACAGGAAAAGAAGGGGCAAAAGCTGTGATCACAGGTTTTGTAATCATCACTTCTTAGAACATTAAAAAACAGAGCATTTTTAATTATGTTGAGCTCATATGGTTCATAGTTCAATGAAAAGAAAGAAAGGGCTCAAAACCCAGAAAATAAAATTTTCAAGAACAAGCTTCAGACTTTGAAAAACAAAGAAAATGCAAGTCCAGAAATTAAAACCAGAGAACTATTGAATATCATATTCATACCAGGAAAAAGCTTTTCTGATAGAAATGAAGGAGAAACAGAGCAACAGAGAGAGATGCAGAGTTTGAGAGAGTGAGAGAGAAGAGAAGGAGAAGGAGAAGGGGAGGATGCAGTGAGGTATCGAAGGGGTTTATATACACGGAAATTCCATAGCCTTTTCTTGTTTTTGTTTAATTTAACATAATCACGTTTAATTAATTTTAATCCAAAACGATGACTATTTTAAAAGACAGTTTCCACTTGAGAAGCTACCAGGAAGCAAGGCCTTCCCTACAGTCAGTTCCAGAGTTAAAATTACAAAATTTTACTAAGAAATTTCCAGTTCTACCCTTTCCATCTTTCATATTCCTTCTTTACCCAATTTTATCAAATTCATTCCAATTGTTCAATTGGTGCTTGCCAACCAATTGTATTTTTATTTTGATTTATTTGAATTTTTACAAAGGGAAATAATTACATCATAAGAAAGTGGATTAAAAGTAAAAGCAAGGTCGGTGGTCAATATATATAATTTTCTATGAGTCTAAAATCAAATTTGAAAAAAAATTTCAAAATTTTATTGTTGAAAAGGTCAAATATGTACTTTTAAAATAACCAATTACCCATAGAAAAATAATGATCACGTGTAAAAATACGATGAATAATGAAAGAGGGACACAGCTGTACAAAAGGGCAGAAAGTGTGAAGGACAGCTAAAAAGAAAGGTTTTTAACTAAAAAAGATTAGTTTTGCTAAACTTGATTAAAGCGTTGGCGTATTGTAATTATAAACAAGTTAACAATAGATGTGAAAGTGATCAAATTGGATCCCAATTTGTGTTTTTATAAACCTTTGAATTTAATATTTTAATTGAAAATTAAAGATACTAAGTATTGTCTTCAATGCTCAACAGAACGCCATCATAAATATCTGGTCTGGACTCTTCTGGTGTACCAAAGCTCTTCCTTTTATTTTATTATAATAATAATAATAATAATAAAATACTCTCCACTTTTTTTCTGGTCCATCCATTTTTTTCTCACTTTTCAAAATTATAAATTATTGTAAAAAAATATTTTTCTAATATTTAAGGTATTCCGAAAAATAAATTATTTTTCAAAGGACAATAACTTTCTATTTTAATACCAAAAAAATATTTTCTAAATGTCGACAAACTTAAACGGAAAGACTCATGTTTATTGTTAAAATATGAAATCTTTTTATAGTCTTAATATTTTTAAATTAATTTTTATTATTATAACCAAACAATAGAAACTAAATTATTTGGAAAAGAAAATATTTTCTCTTTTTTTTAAAGCTAAATTATTTTCTGAAAATAAATGAAATTTAAGAAACAGAAATACAACTCATGATAAAAATAAATGTTGCATATGCTTTGTTAACTTAAATACTCATTTTTATTTTCATTTCAATTGCATGGTATATGAAATAACTTAAATAATAATTATATTTTTTTAGTAAAAGTTAAATAAAATTATGAATAATAAAAAGTAACAGTTTTAATGTAAAAAAAAAAGGTAACAGTTTTAGCTCGTGATGTTTAAAATTGTGCGTTCCTTTCAGAATTCACTTTTTTTTTTTTTTAATTTTATTTTAAGTCGGTTATAATTCACATTTTACTCATTCTACCATTTGTCGGACAAAAGCAATCATTGAAAACTTTTTTATAAAAATAATTTTCAAAAGAAAAATTCATTTTTTTTATCCAATCAAAGGCAAACTATTAATATATAACGAATCTACTCAGATTTTCTCACTTTTCTCGCTCATATTATGAACAGTAAACAATTTCGAATTCAAATTCTATCGATTATAGTATTTTTATTAATTTATAAATTCAATAGACAATTTTTTCTATTTTGTAGTCTGCGTTGTTTTTTTCGGCTATTGAGCCTTTCAATAAATAAAAAAGCAAACTACTAATATCAGAATTAAGAGATTTATATGTTTATTTTAAGATAGGCTCAAAATATTACATTTTTGTCAATAAGGTGTGAAGCAAATCCATTTACAAACGCTCCATTTATTTTCATAAAATAATTTATTGAAAAATATTTTTTAAATGATTTATTTTTTGTTTTTTAGTTGTAATATTGAAAATTAGTTAAAAATATTAAAGTTTTAATCTGATAAGACTATAAAAAATATTAAAAATAATAGAAATTTTATAATTTAAAAATTTTATTCTCAAATATGAAAGAAATGCCTTTAAGATGACATGATAGCAAGCAATTAGCATATCCATCAGTAAGTTACTAAACAATAATTTAGAAATATAAGTGGCAAAAATGTTTTGATTTGATGCACATGTTAATCTCAATAATTTGTTCTATTGTTGGTTTTTGTTGGTATATTTGTTCTATTATTGATTTCTTTCTTTTTTTTTTTAAATTGTACTCTTGTTCTATCATTGATAAGATAAGATTACATCTATCTTTTATGTAAATATATATATATTAATCTCGTATCAAAAGTCTATTAATCGAATTCATGTCAAACCGAGACTTTTAATTAAAAAAAAAAAAAAAGACCCATTACCATTTCATCAAGAATACATTTATTTACTTATTATGACACTAAAATTTAGATAAAATGCAAAATATGATTGAAATAATTGGAGTGATAAGTGAGAAAAATATATAAGTAAATTATAAAAAAATGAAAGACGAAATGAAGAAGCAATGGTATGTATAAAAGTGGGTGAGGTGTCGTATGATATAAATGTTGGACCCCTTTGTGATCATATAATTGAAGTGAAAGACAAAAAACTCACGTCTGTTAGTATGTATAGTTATCAGTTCATCACATAGATTAGAGCAATAATAGTTAGGAAATTCTTACAAGACACGCATTTTAATTATTACATTACCTTCTTTCTTTCTTTACTTCCATTTTTCAATTAACGTTGTTGTAATATATGAAAAATCTAACTCATCACCCAAATGAAAATTTGATCCCTTTTCATCATTGGATTCAATTGCTAAAGTAAAAGAAGATGCGATAGAAGAGGACGTCTCGAGGCAAAAGCAAAAATGCAAAATCACACCCAACGTGAAAAATATGAAATTTAATCAAAATTCGATTTTCCTAAAAAATAATTTATTGAATGGTTGAAAAAAATCAACGCTCTGAGTTAAAATTTTTCTTTGAAAAAAAAAATTTCTAAATAAATAAATCATAGAATATAATATATTATTTTATTAGAAGATTAAAAAATACATGGACTTACAATTAAGCCAGCCGCCACTAATTTGGTGAAAATGACTAACCTAAATGGAGACCGATGATGTCACAAATCCATAATTATTTTAATGTTGTAGGAGAAGATATAATTGGAGCCCTAAGATTGGATTTGCAAGCAAAACAAAAAGTACAGAACAAGTGGCTGAAAAAATCCCAAAAGGGGGAGCTTGAGATCCTTAAATTAGTGATTTATTTCTCATTCACTGATTACTAATTACTAAAATTATAATAATTTTATAGGGCAGATGGTTACGTAGTTGGAAAAATCATATGCAGAGTGGTGGGTTGGGGTCCTTTGAAAGGCCCATTTCTAACTCTTTCTTCTCAATTATTTCAACCATCTGGGCTGGCTGCCTATGTCTATGTCTATGTCTATGACCATGACCTCTTTTTTTTATCTTTCTTAATTATTTTTTATTACCCATTATATTATTATTATTATTATTTTCTAATTATTTGGGTATATTATTGAGGCTCTTAGCTTTCAGTAGGTAAGGGCGGTTGACTGAGAAAGCTACAGCAACGGAGATCCTTGGCATTGTAATTATTCAGCAAATCTAGTTAAATCATTTTTTTTTTTTTTTTATCATATCAAACACTTTATCTCTGCCCAATGCAATTAACAATGTTTTTCACGTTTGAGTGCTGAAAATTATTAGGGTTCTTTTTTTTTTAATAACATAATTTTTAGCTCTTTCAGACAATCTTAGCTATTCTAATAACAATTAGATTAGATATTAGTTTGATAATGGCGAGATTAAGTTTTTGAATTTGGTAAGTAGTCGTGTCAATATCAGGAGATTTATAACCAATTTTTGCAGAGTCATGAGTGATTAGTATTAATATTAAGGCCTAAGAAATAAGATACACAAATATCTGGTGTGGGATATTATTGTAATTGTCTTAAATTGCATTACAGGTGTTCTTCTTTTGCTATAATTGCAGAAAAATTGACAAATAATATTTATTTTATATTTTTAAAACCTATGCTCTTAGCTTTGGAAATAAGTTTCTTAAAATAAATGAATCAATTGTTTAATTATTTGCGGTGGGCAGTTCTCTTTTTTTTTTTTTTTTTATGTAAGAGTAAAAAATATTCTGAATCAATCATTTTTGTTTTTGTGCTCACTCTTGTGTTGGTTTCATCTTTTATTGGATTATCAAATAATAAGTGAAAAGTATTCTCCAAGACTGTTTTCGCTTTCTACAAAAATATATATATTTACAATATTAATCTGATATGATTGGTCGTTCCAGTGGTAAGTAAGAGGTCTTACTGGTCATTTTCTTTAATTTTGAATTGAAATTTTTAATTATTTATTTCAGAAGATCATTTAAACAACTCATATTGATTTGTGTCATTTTCCACTAAAAAAGATAACCTCCTCAACCTCAAGAATTATTATTAAAAACAATTCTTTTGGTTTTATAGTTTATAATTGCATTATATCTTGCAGCCGGAGACTATAAGGTCTGTTCCCATTGTGAATGTTACGTAGTATATTTTGATAAACTCCGATGCACCATATTTATCCTAAAACAAATATATAAAAATTTATACAAATAATAAAGATTTGAAAATTGGAAGAAGCCAAAGAAACACAAATCATTCGTTTGTGAATTATTAGAGTCTCAAATGGAAAGTGTATAAATCCATAAATGTTTGCTTTCCAACAAGGAGGCCATTAATTTTGGGAAGTAACAGAGGCAGGCTTTTTTAAGCACAAAAAGCAGTTTGTGTAATATGATTTTCCACTCAGTTTCTGACCCTCCATTACTGACCTAATTGCTCAAGACCTATCAAATTCAGTCATTGTCAAAAATTCAATCTTTTTCTAATGTAATATTTGCACTAAACATATACCTTTCCATTACAACCCAAATACCTTTGGTTTGGATCGACTTGTGGTTGATATTTTACTTGTATATATGACATTTATATTTTACCGATTTGGCCGACAAAAAAAAAAAAACATTATAAAAACTTATTCAAAGGGTGGGTAAGTTTCAGCCTCTTATCTGATGACATTAGCATAAAAAATAAAATAAAACAAAATCAAAAGCCAAAAATCTTGACCTAAAAATTTTTTGAGGTGGGGAGACTTCCATGCAATGTCTGTTGCTTTACGTAGAAGATACACGTTATTATCATATCATACAAAACCCATTGGCAGGGGAAATTAGCTCACACCGCAAACAATTGATAGGAATAGCTTTGAAAGGTCCAAATTAGCATAAACAGCCAAATTTGCAAATGAATTAAAGAGTCAATGTCACCATCACAAGCATCATAACGTTATTTAATATTAATATAAACACCGTACATCCACCGCCTTTTCTTGTTGTGAAATTGCAGCAAAGTCCAAAACTACTTATCACCCCCTACTGATTCAAAGATACCAGACATTATAAAAGCATTCAATAACCCAATGGACATCAACCAAATGCTAACAGACATTCGCAGCTTTGGCATCTATTCAATTCATTTGTTGAAAAAGAAATATCAACCTACAAAGGCTATCGTCTCTACGGTTAGAAACCGACCCAAAATCGATATGGCAATTCATAATTAGCTGTCTGCACCATCAAAAAGGTTTTGATATGTGCATCGGTATTTGAAATCATCAGTTATTTGACCAAAAAAAAAAAATACATGCCATTTATACTGCCATAAACTTTATCAGCTGCTAAGCCGGAACTACCTGCGGGTCCAAGGGTGCTGATCCATCATCAATCACAGTCCCATTTTTTGTTGTTCCTTTAGACCCTTTGTCGTCATCTCGGAATCCTTCCATAAACTTATCATAATTTGTTGGCTCGCTTGACTTGAACGGACGCTCGCCCAGAACCCTAACCAAATCATTTTGATGAAGAACCTCCTTTTCAAGCAAAAGCTCTGCAATCTGAGCCACATGATCTCTGTGTTCCTCAATTAACTGAACAGTACGGTCATAAGCCTTGGCCACCCATTCTCTTACTTCAGCATCTATGATTGCACCAGTCTGGCCACTATACGGCTTGGTCTCTCCTTCAGGAAACGAAAGAAGACCTACCTTTTCACTGAAACCATAAACTGCTACCTGGGCATAAGTCATCTTTGTCACTTTCTCCAAGTCATTCTGGGCTCCAGTTGATATCTTCCCTATCAAAACCTATCCAGAAAAGACCAAAAAAAAAAAATTCTCAGCAAAATTAGAGATTCTTTTCATACCTTCACAAAGGAGATTCCACAGAGTAATGCAACATATGCATTTTTCATATGATTAGTTGAGGTATAAACATGCAAGAGGACACACACATACCAAAAGTGAGAGACCAGTTGTTCAATATAATACTACAAGGCAACTCCAAGGCCTCACAACTTATACATTTCTGCTTAGTGTGAGAGCAATAATGGCATATGAAGAAATTTTAGAAATGGTGCCCCCTAGTAACTTCAACCTTGACAAGTTTTACATACTTCATTTGTCACTGATTTGCCCAAGAAAATACAAATAGAAACATACCTTACATAACAATTAGCAAATAACAACTATAAGGGAGAATATATATATATATCGTTATAATAGGCTTTAAGCAACTAACACAGGCAAATGATTACTCTTATCCCTAGGGCTAAACAGAAAGCCAAAAAAGGATCTTTCGTGTATAATCCTGCATAATCTCGACAAAGTTATTTTGTTGCTGCCAGGAAAAGGAGTCTGGCTCCTATTAATATAGGCATGCGGAAAGTAACAAAAGGTTTTAACACGGGAAGATTTAAGGCAAATTAACTCTAAACAAGTAGGGCTAGGATCGGATGATTTTGGTTGGAACAAAATAACATATCAGTTTCAAAGAAACCTTAGAATTAAAATTCTGAATTCATAGATAAAAAACAATTGCCTAAAACTAATTGCTGCTGTCCTATTTATATTAGCCAGGACAAATCCTAATTCTATATTGAAAAATATCCTAATTAGCTAATACTCCTAGACTGAACAGTATTCCTATCTAGCTAAATCCTAAATAAAGAAGGGAAGCTGAAATTATTTCTTCATTGATTAACATTCTTTAATTTAATTAAGAATCCTAAATAAAGAAGGAAACTAAAAGAAAACCTCTTAATTAGTCATGGATGCTCCTCCATCAGGTTAGATACATGAATGTTGATTCAACATATGTATGTCATATGTAGAGGTAACCATGAATAATGATCTCTCATAAGAAACGGAATGCCTTTCAGAACAACCATGTCATATGCCTTTCAGAACAACCATGTCATATGATTAACAATTAGAATTAGGATAAGACAATTAGAAAAGCCAAGTCAGTTTGACCTAGTAGGTCATATGTATGTATCAAATTCAATCAATCTGTCATACTACAGAAAATTCAATTGTACACTGTTATTGAGGCTTATATCTTGCCTTTTCAATTCCTCAACCAAGGAAGGTTTCCCCCCAAGTGGACGCCTAGCAAAAGCATATATCCAATCTCTCAGGAACAACAATTACAGATCAAAGTAAGGATTATTGCAATAGAATATTTTCAAATTAAATAAAGAGTTCATAATAATGGAAAGAACCTGTGATATATGCACTATGAAGACAAGGAACCAGTTTTATAGCATGCAATATGCAGAATATTTAAAAGGTCTAAACCCAGGATAAAAGCCCCTTCTATGAGAGGTATAGGAGTCCCGATACATAGGAATTTCCGCTAAATGGATCAAGAGTTCTATCTTCCATAAAATTCTTAATCCACCAATCCATGACAACATACAGAGAAAAAAGAGGAAGGATGGGACGAATCACCTGCTCAGCAGCTCGACCACCAAGTGTCACGCAAGTCATATCAAAGAGCTGCTCTTTGGTCTTCAAAAGATTTTCATTGGGAACATATAGAGCAAACCCCAGCGCTGCAGTACCTCGTGGAACAATTGTTACCTTAAGCAACGGTTCTGCATGTTCCAGGAACCAACCAGCAACAGCATGACCAGATTCATGATAAGCAACAGTCCTCCTTTCAAGCTTGCTGATAACCTAAACACAGAAAAAGGTAAAGATTAATTATTTCAACTCTCATAAATCATGGACTATATTAATAGCTTAACAAAACTAGTGACCACTGAACAGACAGCAAGAACAAAACAAAATAAATCTTAGGTCCACCATCAAAGTGAAATTATGTCAATGATAATTATAAAATAGAATGGTCAGAACCAAAAGTTTTCCTTCAGTATGTTTCACCTTGCAGATTCCAGGAACTTGTAGAAATGAAAACAGTTAAAGGAGCTAATATCCAGTAAACAATTAATAAAACAAGATATACCGCATTCTTCTTTTCCAAGCCACCAACAACCCTGTCTATAGCTGCCTCAAAATTTTCCATTGTCACTTGTGCACTCTCATTCCTTGCAGCAATTAAAGCAGCTTCATTGCAAACATTTGCAATGTCAGCCCCAGCAAATCCAGGAGTAAGAGCAGCAAGTCGCTGAGAGTAATAAGATGGATCATTATCAAGTTTTAACTTTTTCAGATATATCTGGAAAATCTGATTACGGCCTTTGATGTCAGGTTTATCGATCGCAATTTCACGATCAAACCGACCAGGTCTCAACAGAGCTTTATCCAAGATATTAGGCCTGTTTGTGCCAGCGAGTACTACTACTCCTGAGGTGGTCCCAAATCCATCCATTTCTACAAGCAATTGGTTAAGGGTACTTTCACGCTCATCATTGCCACCTGAAAAGCCCCCACGCCCCCTTGCTCGACCTATTGCATCTATTTCATCAATGAATACAATACTAGGTGCGCATTTTCTTGCCTCCTGAAATAAGCTTCTTACCCTAGATGGCCCAACTCCAACAAACATTTCTATAAAATCAGACCCAGACATATACAGAAAGGGCACGTCAGATTCACCAGCAGTTGCCTTTGCAAGAAGTGTCTTCCCTGTGCCAGGAGGACCTACAAGAAGGGCACCTTTCGGAATTTTAGCTCCCAATTCCTCGTATTTCTTTGGATTCTTGAGGAAGTGCACAAACTCCATAATCTCTTGCTTTGCCTCATCACATCCAGCTACATCCTTAAAGAATACCTATACCACCACATGAAAAATCATAAATGATTATTACATTCATTATTTTCGAGAAACGATAAAAAGACAGATTAGTGTGTGTTTGTGTGTGGGGGCGATTTGAAGAACAACTTGTATGCAGTTTCTTGCATGCTTTACCACATATTCACTAATTAACAAGAATATATACAAAGGAGCTGTAACAATTAATCATTCTCATGTCTTTTGCTTAGAAGATAGCATATGGCTCACCTTATCTTTGGCATTCTTATCAATTTTTGTGAAATGTGCCTTTCCTATGTTAAATATTCCACGGCCCCCTCGTCCACCAGAACCACCAACACCTAAGCCCCTCTGAATTCTTCGCGCTGTTAACCAGAGTGTTCCAAAAAGCAACAGAGTTGGTGCGTAACTAAATAACTCTTTCAACCAGTTTACTTCATTTGTATAAGTTACAGGAACATAATCATGAGGATCTATCCCCAATGCTTCTTGTGCCTCCTCCAGCTTTTCCTCAAAAGTTTCAACACTTCCAATATTGAAGTAGTATTTGTAGTGGCTGTCATTCCTTCTGGATGGAGTACCATTGGCAGGACTCTGAATTTCATCATCACTGGTTTGACTTCCCTTCTTCGGGGAGTTCCTTAGATACACCTTGGCAACTGATTTATTAGAAACAACAATGTGATCCACCAAGCCAGGTTCAAGTAACTTGGTTTTGAATTCTTGGAAACTAATCTGAGGAACAGATCAAGTAACTTAGAAATAGGAAAAAACAGGTAAAGAAAGATGCTTTCAGCAGAATAAAACCGAAGCATGCAGTCAGAAATTTCTTGACAGAGTGAGATTCCTCGTACAGACGACCAAACAAACAAATCAGGCTGGAGGAGAGAGCCAAAGCAGGGATCAGGATGAAATCAGCTTAAGATTCTTGCTATTACAGGAAATAAATTGGAGGCCAATTACTGGTCAATAGTTCAGAAATGCATATTCTGTTCTTCAAACAAGCTCCAAATCGAAGTATATATGAAAGAACACTGGAAAAATAATTGCAAATGAAACAAAATATCAATAACCAAGAACAAACAAACCATTATCACCTGATTACAGTGTCATCAATTATACTCTAACAGAATATCATAGAATTATAGCAAGATATAGTTATGCTGGCAACAGTTCTTCAAGAAGCCACCCACGACTCTTATCTAGTTGCACTTTGCTTTTTACACAGGACGACTCACAGTGTTTAAGATGTGAAATGCATACTTCAAGGATAAAGTGTAAATACTGAAAGTTCGTAATAATGAATCACAATATGCAATGCAGCATGAAACATGAAAATCTAGAATTTTAACATTGCATAACTGCAACAAGAACTTCATACAAGTCCAAAATGCAGAGTAGCTAGGATACTTAAGAACAACTAAGCCTTAATTCCAAACTGGGTCATTTACAAGAATCTTTTGTTTCCATTCCATGCTATTCATAACAAAATCTGCACTAATCTCAAGATATCATCCCCAAATTAATCAGCATTCTTAAGATATTAGATACCAAAACCTAAAAAAAAATACAGGCTGCAGCAAGAAAAGAAGCATACGGGAAAAAAAAAAAAGAAAAACACGTCAATGCATTCTAACAATTTTAAATTTCTGCACCAAGTCATGTTGAACATAGGAAGTGAAAGATACAAAACTGAAGATTTTCTCAAGTTATATATCTATTCAATCAACAAAAGAGTTTCTACAAGGTGTCTGTAACCTGTTTCTGCTCTTGAGGGCCAAAAAAGACTGATGAATACAGAAAGATAGTGAATAATATGGGAGCAAGAAAATTTTGAAACAGCTTCATAAAGTTATGGGAATTTCCTGCACCGCTGCTGCCACCATTGTCACCACCTGACCCCTCTGCAGAAGCACATAAAAAATTTTTTACCATAGGGTCTCAAAATAATTTAATGCATGGAACTGTTTCAGGCAAGAAGAGTATAAGCAGACACAGATAAGCAGATACAAACTTACAATACAGAAACAGGTATTTCTGTTTCAAATAATTACCCGAAGAAAAACTGTGGCGTTTTTATCTAAGGCGAAACACATTATGGGAATAACCAATACAGTTTCATTTTCTACTCATGGTGCAGTCCAGACCTAACACCTTCCTAATACAGCATATGGGGGGATAGGAAGGGAGAGAGACAACACTCAGGAAGCCTCACTGATGCAGGGGAAGAATTTATGGCAATTAATCTCAACAATTAGGGCTAAATAGATTGATTGTGGTTGGAACAAGGTAAGATAATTGGTTTTAAAGAGAACCTTGGAATTAAAATTCTGAATATAAGGAAAATCATAGCATACATAATCTGAAAATTGTTGTCCTATTTATTACAAGTTAGGACAAATCCTAAGCTTAGATTGAAAAGTAATCCTAATTATCTAATACTTCTATATTGAAAAGTATTATTATATAACTAATCGGCTAAATCTACGAAAATACCCCAAGCTTTGCGAGTTGTTACAATAATATTCTAGATTGACCTGTTCCCCTAGCACCCCAACTTAGAAACTTAAAAATATTGTCACCCTAAATTCAAAACCAGCTAGGGTTTAGAATAAAATAATATAAAAACAGGTCCCACTTAAATCAACTTGTGTTAACTTAACCTAAGCCTCTAAAAATAACAAAAATGCACCGTATGGATGTCCACCAAAAATCTGATGCAAACAACCACCTAATGACTTTTTGCGCAGACCCATGTAATGGAAATCTGCAATATGCAAAGAAACTCTTCAATTACATATATAATCCATCTTTACTCATCTACAATCTCTTGATCAAAGCATTTGCAACGAAATGTCACTATAGAAAATCTCTTTGCTCTTTAGTAAATTGAGGGAAAATGGGCTGTGGCCTGATAATTTCACTTACCCATTTGTTTTTAAGGCGATTGGGCTTTTCGGGGAGGTTTTAGAGGGTGAAAAGATATGTGGGTTTGTGGTGAAAGCTGGGTTGGGGTTTGATACATATGCATTTAACTTGTTGGTTGACATGTACGCTCAATTCAGTCTAGTTGATGATATGAAGTTGTTTGATGAAATGCTTGATAAAGATGTGATTTCCTGGAATGTGATGATTTCTGGAGTTCAAATGTAGAAGATTCGAGGAAGCTATTTAAAACAGTGCATTTTGTTATTTTTAGGGAGTTCTGTTAAGTTAATCCGAGCTTATTTGATAGGACCCTTTTTTATATTATTTTATTGTAAACCCTAGCTGATTTTGAATTTAGGATGACAATATTTTTAAGTTTCTAAGTTGGAGTGTCAAAAGGTACAAAAAGGTCAATTTGGAATGTTATTGCAAGAAGTCCTGAAGCTCGGGGTGTTTTTGTAGGTTTAGCCTAACTAATCCTAAATAAAAAGGCAAAACTGAATGCTATTCCTAATCAATTAATAGTCACTTATTTAATTAGGAATCCTAGATAAAAAAGGACACAAAAAAAAAAATTTTAAAAATTAAAAAAAAACTTCCTAGATACTCTTGCTTCACTCACACCCATGGGTAATATCCAATGACCTTCGGCTACATCCTTTAACGACCAATGGTTACTGTATTTGACTAGCACATCAAAGGACTAGGAAATATTAACCTGCACAAAAGCCTCTAACAAGTACAAATAGAGGTTCAAAATTGCAAGAAGTTAAATATGACATATTCTAAATCTCATGGAAAAACAGCATTTGCTTCTCTCTTACAACAATAAACTATTTTAAACCTCCACAGTGTAATGCAATCCCCAGCTAGAAACAAACAATCAGGACATGCACTAATTGTACAAGTTATATGCTTATCAATGCCTCATACAATTTCATATATACTTCCAAGTTTTTCTCCCTTAACAAATGAAAAAACTTGGTTAAATAAATGAGGGCCTGAAGTTAAAAAAAGAATAAACAGGCATTGAGTTACAATACATACATGCATTAGCAGATGGAAAAAATTCATTTAAGAAAAGTGCACTTAAATTTAAGTGCAACCGTGTTTTCGAGTCTAAATTTATAGTTCTAGATTGCCCATAACTTGGATTCAATAGAAAACTCTTTGCTCCCTTTTTGAGACAAAACTTGAGAACTGGACAAAAAAACTAGTCACCTAATTTCACTATTAAAATTCCTTGTAGCAGAATTATAATATTCACATGTCTTTCTCCCATAACAAACTAAATGGCTCATGCAAACACAAGTGTTTGCAAGAACAGAAAGATACATAGAATTCATGATTTTGACAACCAGTTTCTTGAGGCTAACAAAATCCATATATTAAAAACCTTCAATCCCATAAAAATGAATGTTGCAACCAAGGATGTAACTCGTAATCACATTTAGAATCTTCTATAATATTTTTAACTAATGTAACCTAAAGGAATCTAATAAATGAACAAATTATTATAAAAGTAATAAATTGAACAAATAATTATAAAAATAACTACAGAGGATTACATCATATAAGAACTTAAATGATGATAACATTGAAAATTCATAAAAAATAATATTAATGCATGATTAGCAACAATTGAAGACACGATTCTCATTCATGTTGTTGTAATACAAAGTTGAAATTACAATTTAGCAACTCCCTATGACCCTTTTCAAAAGAATACATGCAAATAATTCATGAACCTTCTAAATTTTGACAATTTTTTTCTTTTAGAAAAAGAAAAAGATCAACTCCCATTCACCTTTTAAAAGTCCAATATGTAGTATTCCACTACTGCTCATAATATTTTCCATGATTCTATCACGTTTACCACCAAAATGACTCAAGTTTGGCGATCAGAAAGTGAAAGATAACACATTAGATTAGCTACTAAAGAATGTATTTGTTAGATCTAAGCAATGTATGTCCTATGTCTTCCCACTGGGCACTTAAACTTCATTGCTTCAACATCAGACAGTTCAGTTCTTAAATAATTAATCACTGCAATAAGTCAAACCAACAAAGAGGAGAAAGAACAGCATCCTATCAAAACAATAAAATGTTTTTAAAGGACAATTGACACAAAGTAGCAAAAGTACGCACCTTTATTTTTAGATTCATTTCCTTTCGGAATTTCCTTCTTATCCTTGGGGTAATAATTCTCGTACTCTATATAAACCAAGACAAACCATCACTGAATAAAACCCAAACGTATAAACAACACCAACGCTTTAGAAAAAAGAACACTTACTTCTGTTCTTCGGAGCTTCAGTGGAGAAGAATAAACGAACCCTAGGGCTTGCCAGGAGAGAATTCGAATTAGACAAATTAGTTTTCGACAGTAGCTGCCTCCCACCGCCAGCAAAAGTTAGATAACCTCTTACAATCCCTAGTCCTAGTCCACCATCGACGCGTGAAATGCATGCATTCTCTAATAGAGCCGATGGTAAAATCGATTCCTTTACAGTCACGCCTCGCACATTACAATTATTCCCAATTACATTCTGGAAAAAAAAAATTGACATGTAACCAGAAAACAAAATCAACAAAGAAGGAAAAAAAAAAAAAAAAAAAAGGAACAAAGGAAAGAGATTTACTCTCTGTAACGCTGAATGAGAAGAGCGAGAAAGAGAGCGACTGATTCTTGATAGAATCATTGCATCGAAGATAGTGACATTAACGGAATGAGTTCAGTTGATCAAATTGAACCCTAAAGCCGATCTTTTGATTTCTGTTTGGATGATGAGAAAATGAATTGGTTGCAAATTTACAGTATAATTAGTTGTAAGCCCACACTATGTGCGTGATTAGCTTATGATACCAATTAAATTTGATTAAAAAATGTAAATAAATTCCAATATAATATTTATTGATTGCCTTCTTTTTATTTTTCTTTGATTATGATAATAAAACCCACTAATCCAACTTTTTCTATATATTTAAAAGCGATAAAATAATTCCACACTAATAAATTAAAATAATAAATATAAATATTACTTTCACAAATTAAAATAATTACTCAAATATAAAATTATTTAAATAAAAAAAATAAATTTTATGAATCATTAATTATATATATTTTTTATTTAACGTATTAATTTTTATTACTATTTAAAAATATATTAAACATAAACAAAATAAAAATTTATATATCATACACATTACTCATATACATAGTACTCAAAAGAGAGTTAGGACTTAGAAAAAAAAAAAGAGAGAGAATAATTAAATTATAAAATAACAACATGTTATGTTAATTTATAATGTGTTTATTAATTATTGAAAAAACTAATTAGTGGTCTATTATTACTATAAAAATTTTATTATTAATGATATGACATTATATTATTCCTAAGTAGATGCATTGGAGAGATTTTCTATAAATATTTATATTTTCATTGAGTTATTTAATGTTTTCAGTCTATAAGTTTTGATTTCCATTGTTTTTTCTTTTTTTTTTCGTTCTTTAAATAAATCACTATAAGGTGCGTTTTTTATTTCTCCGTTCAATTGATGATATATGTAATTATTGCCTTTATAATTATTATAAATAGCTTCAAGTTTATTTCAATTATAATAATCATTATATTATTGTATATCCTTCGACTTTAATTAAAAAAATAAAAAATATCGTGAAACTCTTTTTTATATATATAAATAGAACATTTTGTATTATAAAAAAATCAAATGTAAATAGCACAAGTTGCCACTTGATATTATTATGTTAGAATTCTAACATAAGTTAGCATGGAAAAAAAATAATTGTTTTATATTTTTTGAATAATTTATTTATTAAGATAATATCTATTAAAAATTGTTTCTAATATTTAATATATTAATATAAATTTATTTTTTACTATAAAATAATTAATAAGTAATTCACGTATTCAAAAATGTAAATAAATAATAAAGTACTATTAAATAAATATTTTAAAAATATAAATTAAAAAATACTGAATACAATATTTTTTCAAAAAATAGAATATCCACACACATAAGACACACTACATTAAATAAGTAATAAATTAATATTTATAGTTCTGAAAATCGGACAACCGGCCAGTTCGATTGAAAATTGGATTGTGGTTCGGTCCAAGTTGCGTTGAAAAATCAAATATCTAAAAAATCAGACTGAACCAGTCAAAACCGGCTAAAAAATCGTTGAAATGAACCGATAAAAAATTACTTTGATTCAATTTTGGGTATTTTAAAAAAATTATGGGCTTTTTTTTTTCAATTTGGACCTCCAAAAAATTAGGCTCATTAATTTTTTAATATTTGGACCTTTTTATTTATAAACCAAAATCTTAATATATTAATTAAATGAAAAATAATAATATATTTTATAATAATTAATTTTTTATTTTAAATTTATTCATATTTTATTTTAAATTATTTACTAATTCTTATTTTTTTAAATCCAAATTTGAAAAGTTTTTTTATTTGGGTTCAATATTTTTAACCTATATTTTCAAAATAAAAATATGATTTAACCGTATTAAATCCGGTCAAACCATCCATTTTGTTAAATCCCTACCTTCACCGGTTCGGTTCTCAAAACATTATTAATATTTTAAATAACTAAACAATCATTTATAATAAATTATAAATATAAAATAAATGAAAAAACTTAATTTCTTATTTCAATGATAAGAAATAAATAAAAAACATCTCATTTTTTTATTGATAATAAAAAAAGATTGTAGTTGATTAGTTTAGTCTATTGAGTAGTCTCATGTGCCAGAAGTTAGATTGCATAAATACAGGACACGAGATAAAAAAACGTATGAGATATAATAATCTTTTAAAAATATATAATATACATACGCTTAGAACACAATACATTAAATAAATAATATATTAATATTCAAATAAATAAATAATTACTTATAACGAATCATAAATATAAAATAAAACAATAATAAATTTCTTAAATCAATGATACACAAAAAAATATAAAAATTTATTTTTATTAGTAATAAAAAATCTTGCTTAATTAGCTTTGCATATGGAGTAGTTTCACATACTAGGAATTAGGTTGCACGAGTACGGGACATAAAATATAGAAATGTACGAAATACAATAATTTTTTAAAAATGTAGGACATTCGTACGCTTAAAGATAATACACTACAGTCAAACCTCTATAAATTAATAATGTCGGAACTGTAAAATTTTATTAATTTAGCAAGGTATTAATTAATCCCGTAAATTAATAATTATTAATTTTTAGAGTATATAACTTATATCTCTACAATGTGAATACTGACTTAGATATATATGAATACTAATTTATATATATTAAGTATTAATCATGCATATTACATTAATAGTTGAGTAGGTTAGATATAAAATTCAATGTGATATTAATTTAAAAAAAAAATAAGTAACATTAAATTTATATTTTTATTAATCTGCTTAGTTTAGTTATAAATTATATATAAAATATTTTGATACAGATCATGAATTATTAATTTATATGTCAAATGAGACATATATAAATTTATTTTTTTATATTATCTTATAAATTTAGTAAATTATTGATTTATCAAGCTAATTTTGACTCAAGACAAAAAAATATTATTTTAATAAAATTATTAATTTATTAAGTATTAATTTATGGATGTTATACTGCAGCTAGTTTGACACCCGAGGATAATTTTGTCACCATACTGGAATTCATTTATGCCGCATGATTCATTGGGTTCAGGGTATATGTTATCTGTGGCGATTTGATAACCATGATTGCTTGATGATGGCCGTAAAGACGAACAGAAAAACAGTTGTTGGGCTTTGGCCCATTAAACCAAGTAGTTGGGCTTTATTAAGCCATTTTGACATTTTTTTTTTCTTTTTCTTTGAGTAAAAGCCCATTTTGTCACTTTTCAGTGAATAACATACACTTTTCAATTGCCATTGGATTGGATTAATAGCGACGAGTGAATAAGGGTCGAGCATGTGTGAGCGTCTTAGCGTCCACATAGCATAAATTATCCATTTTATCCGGTCAAATGCATAATTTCAGCCTTGAACTTTTTTCAAATTGCCACTTTTGCTCCTTAATTTTGTAAGGGACGCTTGTGCACCTTAACTCATTTTTTTACAGCTTTTTTACCCCTTGCTACCTGGATCAGTGGAGCATGGAAGAAATCGCTGTACAGAGCATGAAAAATAATGTTTTTATCCTACATGTATAGAGTTCAGTTTAGTTGCTATTACTGGGGGGAGGTGGAGTTTGAAATGAACACTTCCATTCATACCTAATATCTAAACGTGAAGTCATGCAAATTTAAGCTAGCTTCTTTAAAATTTTTGTTACTATAAATAGTAGTTCGGCATGAATTGAAGTCAATTCTGATATAATTACTTTTTTTGGACGCTATTTGTCTGCAGTATTCATGTGATCATGACGACCTGGTCTCCTATGAAGTAGCAGAGTGTTATTTGATGTTACAGAAGACAGTTTTCACTTGTTTATTATTGCATCTCAAGACTGTTGAGATTATTGGCCTTAATGCAAGTGTTGACGGGTGCGAACTTGTACTAAATTTTCTGGAGTTTTTGCTTAAGAATGCAGGAGTATTGGAGAAGCTCATCATATATGATACTGAACATCTGCATTTTACACATACATTAGATTTTGTGCCTAAACTTTCTCAAAAATTGTTAAGCTTCTCAAGAGCTTCACCTCATGCCACGATTATTTTGTTTCCCAAGTGATGTTTGATAATTTCTGTTGATTCAAACTGATCTTCAAATTCTGGAAGCTTTGGCTTTAGAGACGCTTGGCAAAAGGTCATGGCTATGGTGGTGTTATCTTTGAAAGGGATGCTATGAATTGATATTATAATTTTACATTATTTCACAACATTGTCTAGGCCACAAATAACAGAATAAGTCAAGAAAGGAAGTGGGTTTTGACCCACTTATGGAATGTACATTATTATTTCACCTAATTCTAATGTTTAAGCCAGTATCAAAACATGAATGGGAATGATTGGAGGACCAAGACAAGGAAGAATTAGGTGAAGTAGGAGGAGAACAAGAATAAGAATTTGAAGACACATTATTGCTGTTTAATGGATTCCTGATCATGAAAGGCACAACATCTTCAAGTAGTCCTTGAGGCCCTTCTGCTTCCATGCTTGATTCTTGCATGCAATCTTCAAATGAGGCGGTGGTTGCACTTGCTTGTGAATTTGATGGCCCCAATTCTTGGGCCTCTTCTGGTGCTTGTTGGGTTTCAGCTTCTGTAATGGCCTTCTTGGGCTTCTTGGATGGTGGGTTTATAATATCTGGTTGGTCTACTAAGAAATATGGATATGCAAAGTGCAGATGGAGTCCTTCATAGGTTATAATGAGTGTGTCTTGATCCTCACTCGATCTTTCTACTTGCTTTTTTGCACTGCATCTTGGGTTTGTGCACCTGTAGTAGCTCCTGTTACCATAAAAGAAAAATTGTTCTAAATGTAATTAATCGAACCACTTGGGAGTAATTGAAAGAGTTTGCCACTAATTAAGGTAAATAAAGTTATAAGCTGACTGAGGTCCAATAATTAAGGTGTCTATTTCTGTATATAAATATTCAAAGTTGCCATGGGAGAAGTTGAGTAGATTAGGACAAATCTGAGTAGACAAACCAACTGCAAGACAGAATGCTTTAAATACAAAGTTGAATACTTAATTTAGAGCCTAGGCCCCTAAATATAAGCCTCTAGAATTTAATTTGTCAACTAAAGAAGTCATATCATCCTTCTATGCATGTGTTACATTCTTCGATTCCTTCTCAATCAACACCCACATCTGCAAATTTGAAGTTACTTATAAAATAAGGAGGTGCTATATTTTAAAAGAAAGATAAGGGTATTGAGGATTTTTACTATTAAAATCAAATGAGTAGCTAGTTGGGTTCAGGAATTATACAGTTAAATATGGATTAGACTTATCAAGATACCTCACTTATGAACCAAACTAATAAAAATAGAAATTTTTGGTTCCTATTTCATCTTTTTTTCTCTCATCAGTATATGGTAAAAATATCTCTGTTTCAACAAAAAAAAAAAAAAAAATAGAAAGATTGCAGCTAGCGCGCTTTACTAAAAAAATAGAAAGTCAAGGCTCTTCTCCTTTTCTACGAATCTAGAACTCTCTTTAGTGAGCGAGACTCCATCCATATCTCTTCCCGGTTATTCTTAATTGAATTTCATTT